>BSBM01000420.1:6397500-6405000 GCA_027924585.1 Larix kaempferi
TTTCTCATATATTTTTATTTTTCTTTATTTATATTCACTATTTATTTCTTACATATTCTTTACATTTAATATAAATTTTTATATTGTAGTGCATTTGTAATTACACGGTAAACAGCAGTCTTTAATTCTCTTTATTTTATCAATTTATATATGTAAAAGTATAAAAGTAAATAATTAGGGAAGGTAACTTTAAAATCACAAGGAAGAGAAAAGTGGCATTATGATCTTCGAAAACATATTTGAAAAGACAAGATATTGTATTCACAGTCATACGTGTTCAAAATCATATTTCAATAATAAAAAAAGGCCGAAAGAAGGACTGGTTTCCTCAGTTACTGCAAAGCTTCCAAAAACTTTACCAATAAAATTTGCGCTTCCAATACTTGGAAGAATCTGTTATCAAATTACAAGCCGTGTTTCAAAATAATATATTTATATCAGTTAGAGCTTTAAGGTTGACAATTTGAATCTCTCAATATCGATAAATGCGTTGTTTGTCGAGCCATTTTTTCTCCTCTCGAAAAATGTATGCAGATTTCTGCGCTTGGCCGGAGAAGTGGAGGATAAAATGGCACATTGAAGATTGGCAATCCAAACAGTTTAGGGATATCTATTAAGGAGCAAGAGAATTGATATTACCTACAAACTAAGTGCTCCGGGCCAGCATCTCCTGATATTGCCGATATGACCGCTGTTTCTCCAATCGGAAACTTTCATGAAAACTAGCGATGAAATCATCGGCCAGTCGATCAATCTCTTCATCCAGATTCGGCATTAATTCTCTTCAATATGAAACTCGATACAGGATTTACGGAATCATCACAGGCGCTGCAGGCATCATAAGGAATAAGCTGCCGGCCATATGAAGAAGTGGCATCAGCAGAAGATGAAATGCTGTAGGGCTTCTTGAGTTTGGTGAGAGAATGGGGCAAGTGAAAGAGAGACTTACAGTAATTTACTGTGATGCCTCCATAGGCGCGCCGCGTCTTTTTCTTGAGCGCGTCCAACACAATATCCTTCGCTTTGCCGACGTCGGCCTTGAGATGATCAGGGGCAGCCTTGGCCACGGCATGCCACACAATCTTCACAATATCAGACGGCACATTTTTTGTCATCTTTGTCAACTTCATAATGATCAATTAAGCTGCAGATCACTTGCTGTGAATGCACTGCAGAGAATAGGAATATGATTGCAGAGCACTTCTCAACTGAACTCCGAACGTAGAGAGGGAAAGAGCCGTGTATATATATAGTTGCAGATAAAGTAGGGCGGACGTCAGCCAAAGGAGGAAGCGCCGCTGTATTTCGACCGGAAGAAGCAGCGAGAGCGAGGCACGTGTAGAGAGCAATGAGGAGAAAGTGTTATACAGGCTGGTTAGTAGGACCGCATGGTCTGAATCAACTTTCTCACTTTCTGCGCGCTCACCACTTTAACCGTTCGACGGTATCGAGTTTGGCGGAAAACCAGAGGGGAATATTAAATGTGGTTGAATTGAAATACAGGATTCAACTTTAAGTAACTGGGGGGACCCAAAATCGATTTTGCTTTACGTCAGCTTCTCTGGCTTTCTCCCGATTCCCACTTACAACGGCTGTCATGAATTCATGGAAAGCGCTGAGCACACAAAGTATTATATGATTCTTTTAAGCCCAAGTTTTTAGAACATCAAACGTTACAAAATATTTTTAATTTCTGTATTACTTAGTGTGATCATGGTAATGGCTGCGTCGTGAGGTCAATTCCTACGGTCTGCATCCATGGCGCGTGATTTCCATTGATGCGATCTTACCATGAGAGAGGCCCCGTGTACTGTCATAAGATCCTTGTCGCCTCCCACGTAAATATCCGTCCACTGAATTATATACTCTTTGCTTTTTGCTACCAGAAAGTAATATGTCGACACTCTCCAGTGTCTCCACACTGCACAGCCAATTACACCGCCTACGTATCCCTAAATTACGTAATTGTCAAAGTCATAGATTCGGAATTTGTGAGGGTTTCGGTTCATGCTCTCAAATTCATGAGAGTGGATTTTTTTTTTTTTTTAAATAAACGTGAAGGTGGTGTTTAAATCATCTAATTTGTGATTTTCGGCAATATATCAAGTGTTTAAATGATGTCCACATGGAAAAGAGAACGCAACTTGTGCATCACGTGTTTAAATGATCAAAAGGGTTGATAGTTGCGGTTTGATAATTGTAATTTATTAAAAACTATGTTAAATCAAATTTTACTCTTTCAATTTTTACTTGATAAGTTTGAATGCATTGGAAAATATATAGATTTTTAAATTAAATTGATTACAATAGGGTACTTTATATTGGAAAAAAAATGGTTAAAACTTCTATGACATGTACATTGAACACTTAAAAAGATGTATATTGAACATTATAAAATAACTTCCAAGATGGGTTCGGAAGGGAGACCTCTCTTGCCCCTCCACATGTGGAAGGGGTAGGTGGTGGCATGGAGCTTAGGTCCATATCATTCAAATAACGAGCATGTGGGGGAAATATTGGGACAATCCATGCAAGTCCATGCAAGTTAAGGTTAATGTGATCTTTGGTTGAGCATTTAAGTCGGAGCCGAAGGGCATTTGGTCTATGCATTCATGGTTGTTGATATGGCTTGGTACCTATAATTTTTGATACACGATTGATATGGCTCGGTAGTACGTTACCACCTCATCCTGTATGTGGTTCATTATGTTGAACTTCATCCTCTACATCAGCATTGATAAGGCACGGAACCGCATGCCACATACATCTTCACAATATCAGATGGTGCGATCTTTAAAATGTTTGCAGACTTCATGATTATAAATGAAACACTTTTGCTTCAGAGCAGAAGATCACTTGACTCTGAATGCAAATCTTAAGAATATAAGGAATCTGAATGCAGAGCACTCGTTCACTCAACTCAACTCCGGACGAACGTAGAGATGGAACGGAGGGGGTATATATATATAGTTGCAAATAAAGTAGGGCGGACGTCAGCTACACGAGGAAGCGGCATTATTTTAGAAGCGGCGAGAGCGAGGCCCGTGTAGAGCGCAATGAGGAGAAAGTGTTATACAGGCTGGTTAGTAGGACCGCATGGTCTAAATCAACTTTCTCACTTTCTGCGCGCTCCCCACTTTAACAGTTCGACGGTATCGAGTTTGGCGGAAAACCAGAGGGAGATATTAACTGTGGTTGAATCGAAATACAGGTTTCAACTTTAAGTAACTGGGGGAGTCGGGACCCAAAATCAGTTTTGCTTTACGTCAGCTTCTGTGGCATTCTCCCGATTCCCCATCGCGCTTTTGGATGAATTTTGGCAGCAGAATGATTGACAGCTCAAATGCCAAATGATTTGAGTGTGGGTAAAGAGACGTAGAGCTGTATAGTACCGTACATAAAAAGAGAAGAGTGTGACTGTGTGGGTCCCATTTCACTTTGAAGAGCCATGAGATATTTAACCCTTCACGATTGACATATAAAAATAAATCATTTTTTATTGGGAAATGTAATAATATATCAAAATTTCATTATTTATTAAAATTAATACAATCAAATTTTTTAATATACTGTAATATTCAGTTTTAAGATTTTAATAAGCAATATTTATACTAGAGTGTTTGTTTAGAAAAAAATTATTCAATCTCATTTTCATTTTTACTATAAGATCTCCATAATCTCATAGAAATCTAATTTTTTTACTCTTCCAAATAATGTTAATGGAAATAGTTTTTTTTCTTTCTTTCTAACTTTGCCAAAATCATTTTGAAATTGAAAAATACTCAAATATCATAACAAAATAACATTTTGAATTGAACATAACTCAAATATCATAACAAGCCTCAAATAGCGACAATCACTAATTCTATATTTTGGTTTGCTTTATGTCTAATAATTTGCCCCTCTTCAAACTTCACTTGGTTGGGCTCAGTGGTCATAAAAATAGGGCAATTGGTTGTGTTAACGGGTAAGGATAGGGTGATTTCGAAGTGAAGGAAAGAGTCATGGAAATATGGAAAATAAACAAATTAATGATGAAAATAATTAAATAAATAAAAGAAGACATTATTTTAAATTTTAAATTTTTAAGAAAAGCAATTGAAAAGTAAAAGCAAAAGTATTGAAAAGATTCTCAATGTAAAGAGGAGTTTGTTAATGATGGTTGAACCAAACCAATATTCATGGCAATTGAGAAATTGAAGAGAACAAGATATTGTCAATCAAGATATTATTTTTTAAAAGAGTTGTCTAAAGATTTGAGGACTTTAACTTTTCATTTTCCATAATTCATAATGGATTCATCTCTCTAAAAATCCCAGTTCCATCTTGATTGTGCCATTTCAACACCTTATATTTAGAATGTCAACAATTCCAACTAGATTTTGGTGAAAAATATCAGAAAAAAAATCAAATCTTTAAATTATGAAAAGATGACTTTTTCTTCTTCATAATCCGTTTTTTATTGCATAAATAACATAAATAGATTTAGGACCTTCAAAAATTCATTGTGATATCTCAACCCCTTATTTCTACTATGCCAACATTTCCAACAAGCTTTTCCAAAAAACCAATATGTTAAGAAAATATACATACAAATCATATATGCCATGTTGAGATTATTGATATCTACGAAGATTTCTTACAAAGTTATTATTACATAAAAATTTTTATTTTTTTCACAAAAGGGTTATGTAATTTTTTTACCTCAAAAATTGCAAGAAACCAGATTTTGCAATTGCTCCTATTTTGAAACTAAGTTGAATTTTCTCATATCTACCACAACAATCTTCCAATATGTCATTAAGCTAAATTAAGCTGCAATTGACTAAAACATGTACCTTAAGTATTATGCTTCAAGTAGGAGATAATATCCTTCAAGGATTTTACAGATAAATAAAAATTTAACACAAAGTTCCATTTCATTTGCACCTAAACTTTTTACTTCAAGTTCAACCAAAAGAAAATCAAAATTAGGTCTAATTTGTTGGCAAACATACGGATTATTTTAAAGGCAGAGAAGCTTCTTATAATAGGTTCAATGTTAAACCTAGCATGCTTATTTTAAGCATAATGTTCAAGAAAACGGGGACTGTGGTTACCTTGGTGTCCAAACTCAGTGAAAATATCCAACGAAGAATAAATGATGGACTACGAACTTGCAACAACATCCAATTTGACCCACAACAAAGTAGACGAGATTTGTAACTTTAATATTTAAATAGCTTTAATCCAGTAGAGAAAACTGCAAAATAATGTTAAGTAGCTCAAATTTTATAGCTAAGCAAATGTCAGTCAGTCTAATCACTACAAACTAAAAACATAGGAGAGCATTTCAACTTGAAGGGACAACTGACAAAAAGGTAATTTAGTTTATTTAAAACCTAAACCATCCAAATGTAGGAACTACAAAATGTAACATGTGCAAAGGGGTGGAGAAAATGGGTCAAATCTAACCCTCTAAATATAGAAAAAGGGTCAAATATTACCCTCTAAATTATAGTGAGGAGTGGATCTTCCCTTTGAAACTCCATCCAACAGATGCAGTGAAGATTTGAATGTATAAATGCAACCCTGTCGTTGAATGTGCATCTTACCACCACGTTTCCACACTTGTAACCTGTTATTCCAATCTTCGAAGAAATGTTTTAGCTTTTTCCTTCATCCTGCACATGTCGGCCAAGTTTCTACTCAGTCAGTGAATTATCGACTCACATGGACTCGCCACTCGGCAAGCCCTACCTTAGATACAACAACGTCGCCGCTCACCAGTGATCACAAAGAAATGCTCAAAGCCTAAAGGGATAACTTTCTCTGGTAAGGATATAAAGCTGAAACCATAGAAATACTTACAATGTGGAACTTTCTATGGTAAGGATTGAAAGTTACAATGCAATCTCAGGAAAGATAAAACCCCCAAAAATTAGCATTAGTTTTTTCCAATGTCGATTGTGATTTATCTTACGAGCTATGAGCAATGAAGTAGCAAAACCCACCTGAATATCAGCAAAAATTAACCAAGAAAAAACCATTGGGTATCAAAATGTAGCCCTAACTACAACACCGAAGACACCAAAACAAGATAACATCTCTGCATTGAAGAATCACAATAATATATACAACCCAAAATCTAGATATCTACTAGAAATTCTCAGTGAAATGGACGCAAAAAAACCTCCACGGTTCCACCATTCTAGCACCTTGTTCTTCTCTTATTTCTTCTCTTGTTGACACAAAAATAGCTCAACCAGATCTGCTACCTTGTTCTTCTCCGGGGTAGGACCTCCAGTAACCAGTTTTTCCTAGTAATTTATCAAATCTATTCATGATCCTAGCATTTAATTTCACAACCTATACTCAGGGTTGATCACGTGAAGAAGAAGATGGAAAATCGAGTTGGAGGCCTCTCACACAGAGGTTTAATGAAGTTTGGTGATGCCATTAAATGATTTTAACACTTAATCAGACACATAACTTAGTAAATTGTAAGCTAAGACAATAACATAGCAAATTAGTAATAGCAACGTCAACCGTCCAATCGAGTCACTTGACACATGTCTCCAACTCATCGAGCTCGCTTTGCCCACTAGGATGGAGGTCAAAGGGAACTGGGTAGTCTCCAACTCTCTAGACTCCGAGTCTCCCACTAAATTAGTGATAACCCTTAGACATGGAAAATTTGGAGTTGCCCTTTCGTTGCAAATTTATACAGGCGTGTTGAATTTCAATATTGACGGGCTTCACATAATTTTTTTTATTTTTTTTGCATGGTGAAATTCATCATGGCCTTCTATGACAGGTAAAATGGCCTTTGACGGGCACTGAAGGCTTCAAATTTGAATCCTGGTGCCCACTTACAACGGCTGTCATGAATTCATGGAAAGCATTGAGCACACAAAGTATTATATGATTCTTTTAAGCTCAAGGTTTTAGAACATAAAACGTTATAAAATATTTTTAATTTATGTATTACTTAGAGTGATTATGCTATTGGCTACATAGTGACTCATCAACGGACTCAAAACCCCATGGGAGTTATTCGTTTGTCTTTTTAGCTAGAAGATGGAGTCCACCTCCAGTTACTCGAGAGTGCCATCTGTCTTTTAGGAATCCCATGCTTAATCAGTGGACCCTCTAAAGAGCAAGCCAACACATATTTACACCGTAGGAATTCAAACAATGCAAGACAATCCTCGCCAGCGCAGCAAATTCCTCGCTCATTGAGCCAATGGAATGCTGCCACATCACGCCGCATATTCCTTGTCAATTCTGCCATTTAAAACTTGACACGTGTTCATCATTTTTGTGACATTTTTTCATCCGGTTCCGGTTCATAGCCTGCAACTTTGTCCTCTGCTAGATTTGCTAGGTGATTTTCCTATTCTCACCGTCATATCGTTTGCCTTCAGTAGTCAGTTCTTTCATTTAATCAAATATTCCACAAGATTTTGTTAGAGCCAAATCTTGCAGCAGGTGCATGGGGTTTGGAGATTTGTATGTGGC